>CM042671.1:7415245-7446852 GCA_023638005.1 Forsythia suspensa
ATATATCGACCTGTTTGGAAAGGATACATAAGTGTCTAGACTCATTATTCTGCTAGTTCCTTTCTTGAATTTTATCGTTATTAACTGAAAATTTAAAACAAAAAAAAAGTAAACTGGGCCTGGCATAAGATTGCATGCTAAATGACTGTTACAAAAACTTGATATGGGGGCCAAGATTTTAAAAGAGTGCAAATCCCCATCCATACCCAATAGTCATTTTGGATAGTCACACTTTAGTCAAGAATGGCAATTTGACCTGTAATTCGTTCCGAGCCCACGTCATTTTGGACTGGCTTGTCCTGATTAATCGAATAACAGGGATTGGTCCGAACGGAGTAGACCCGTCTTTTAATTAAAAAAAAATGGAATTTTTTCCAGAAATAACTATAACAAATAAAATATTTTTTTAAATATTGTCATATTTTTTATTCTAAAAATACTATTTTTTTATTTTTTTTTTTGAAGCACTTGTTACATTTGTTATTTTAGTTATAATAAATATGTTACAAATATAACAACAAATGTTACAAAATAAAAAAGCGTATTTTAAAATTATTTTATATTTTGTAGTATATGGTGAAATTATAAAAAAAAAAAAAAAACATAAAATCAATTCAATTTGTTGAGAATGAGAATCGAACCCGGGTGTAAAGTGCAAAATTACAAAGCTTAACTATAAACTAGAACTGGCAAATGAGTTGGGTTGGGTATTCCGCATCCAAAAGCAGGTCACACTTGGCCCAGGCAAGGTTAGTCCAGCCCATTTTGTGCGAACCGAGTATCACCCTTGACACATCGGATCAGACCAATCCGGTCTTAATTTTATTTTTTTCTTTTTTTTTTAAATAAATTTTTTTATACAATATAAAACATTACATCAAATACAATTTTGGATAAATTTAGACAATATATATTTTGATATTTTTAAAGAGATTAATTTATAAAATTGGGACTCTCATGTATTAGTCCATAAACATCAATTTTCTTTTAAAATAATATTTTTTTTTTGTTAATTGTAAACTATTTATTGACACCTTTTTTTAAAAATATAAATAGTAAAAGCACGCTAAGCATGATAGTCTTATTGTTTTGAGATATAACCATGTTTGACTTAAATTAAAAAGTTTACTTATAAATAAATTTAAAATAAATAATTTACTTGTAACACTAAACATAATTTGGATTGAAATTTGAATTAAACAAAATTTTAACTAAATCTAAACAATTTTATGTTGGAGCTTGTGATTCTTGAACTGATGTTTCAAAAAAAGACAATTTAAATTAGAGACTTGGGCTTATGCCATTTTAAATTGATATTATTTAGAATATGTATTTGAGCTGTTCACAAAATAAGTGATTAGTGTTAAGGAGTAAAAATAATAATAATAATAATAATAATAATAATAATAATAATAATAATAATAATTGTGGGTTAGACGGGCTGGACCATATAAGCCTAGTTTTGTTTGGGCCAAGGTCAGTCCAATCCAAAATTCGAGTTATATGAGCCGGACCAGTTTTGCCACCTCTGCATAAAACAAATCTTGCACTTTTGTTGTGTTAGCTATTTGATTTAATGTACAATAAAAAATAAAAAATAAAAAGGTAAATTCAAGGCCGGTCACTATCGGTCACTATTATTGACTTATAATTTCTAAAAGTCATATGGTCGAAACTTAATTCAATTAAAGTCACATTTTAGAGCTAAAAGACCAACATACCCTTGTAATTGCAAAAAATGACAATTTAATGATATTGTTTTATTGTGATATTGTTTTATCTGTGATACTATTTTATTTAGATAATGTACAATGGTATATTTATACCATCTTTTATCTTTGATACTGTTTTATTATGATAATGTTTTAACCTATCATATTGTTATTGAATATAAATAGTATCAATCATCATGTACTACTAATGAAGCATTTTAAGAACGGTATCATTACTTCAACCATTAAAATATCTTGTACTTAATTTTATATATGATATTATTTTATCTATGATACTGTTTTATTTATATAATATGTATTGATACATTTATACCATACTTTTATCTTTAATATTGTTTTAATGGTTGAAGTAATGATAATATTTTATTATGATACTGTTATTGAATGCAAATACAATCAATGATTTTGTACTACTAATTGAGTATTTAAGGAACATTATCATTACTTCAACTATTAAAAAAACTTGTACTTAGTTTTATATATGATAATATTTTATCTATGATACTGTTTTATCTTATACTATATTTTTATATTTATCTTTGTTTTATTATGATAATGTTTCAACATATGATATTGTTTTAATCTATAATATTATTATTGAATGCATACGTTATCAATGGTCTTGTACTATTAATGGAGCATTTTAAGAATAATATCATTACTTCAAACAATAAAACATATCTA
This sequence comes from Forsythia suspensa, assembly GCA_023638005.1. Classification (NCBI taxonomy): domain Eukaryota; kingdom Viridiplantae; phylum Streptophyta; class Magnoliopsida; order Lamiales; family Oleaceae; genus Forsythia; species Forsythia suspensa. Next base: position 7,417,663 of record CM042671.1, read on the forward strand.
CTTAGTTATATCTATAATCTTGTTTTATCTAGATAAAGCGATATGGTATATTTACACTATACTTTTATATTTGATATTGTTTTATTACGATAATGTTTCAACTTATGATACTGTTATTTAATCTATGATAATGTTATTTTATTGGGTTGTAGTTTGTGATACTGTTTTTATTATGATACTTTCATGTATAATAATGATATATCAAAATACATTTATCTATGATACTGTTTTAGTATGTATGATACTGTTTAGACAAAAAAAAAATTAAAGATTGTCATTTTAAGCTAAAGAGACGACTTCAAACGCCTAAAATCCATCGTTAGTAGTGGCAAAACCACTTTGGTCTTAACCGGCTAGTCGAGACGATTCCGAAAACATATTATAATAAAAATTATGAGTACGTATGCGAATTCTATGCCATTTCTGTGATGATATTATTTTATGTGATACTGTTTTCTATAATACAGTATCAAACAACACACACGACTAACAATACAAAGAAATAATCTAATGGTCAACTTAATACAATATGAAGCTGCTATTATATAATACAATATCAAACTATTTTATATAATCTGATGTCAAGCTATTATTCTGACTGACAAATCATGGCCACAACTAATATAATGATACTGTTTTCTATAATACAATATCATCCCTACAGAAATTCAAACTGCTATTTACAGCAACAAATCATGGTAACTCTATAAAAATTCATCAAACAAATCATCCCTACAACAACAAATCATGACCACTCTACTCCAATTATTAATACTTTACAATCCTCTTGTTGCTCCACTTTTGTCGACCACTATTTTCTTCTTTGTCTCATTCTGCAGATGAAGAAGAATTGCTTGGTGGGTTCTCTTTTGCCTTATATTGTTAAATTGTGTCACCATCTTCTTCAAAGTGTTCTGTATTTTTTAAAAAAAAAAGAGCTTCGAATAAAGACATATTTCATTCAATCTCCTATTCAATCAATTGATCATCATCTACCTCTGGTTCTTGTTCCAATTCCAGTTCTTCTTGCTCTGTTTCGTACAAAAATTCTCCACTATATACCCGTTCCACTTCTTCTTCCACATTTTGAAGCACTTCTGATTTTGCATCTGTAAGGATCTCTTGTTCAATTAATACGCCAACATTTTTATTAAAGAATTTCATCATTCACTTCATCTATAAATTCACATTCTTGTACATGTAATTGTTCTTCAATATCCTCAATCTCTTTATCAATATTTTCTCCACCTCTGCCCACATTCAGGTTTTCATTCAAAATTTCTCCTACTGCGTGATGAATGTTGGAGATATTCACTTTGTTAATTAATCGAATATGGTTTTTCATAGAGTATCCCACTTGAATTTTCTATACTCAGTTGTAATCATGACTATGTTCCTACTTTTTGTCGTTAGTCTTTTTCGAATCTATTCTCAAAAGGAGGTGTTGGTCGTGGTGGTGGTGGCGGCGGTGATAGCAGTGCCAAGGGCAATGCGTGTGGCAAATGTGAATCACATAGATAATTTTGGGATTAATATGAAAAATTGATGAAGAGTGACTTATTGACAATTTTAAAAATTATTTTGACCTAATTTGAAACAAGTCACTTGCGGTGACTTTTAATCAATTTTTTCGTTAATAATAATAATAATAATAATAATTGGGACAGAGATGGGTCATTGTGACACCCACCCCAAAAATTGACGGGTCTAAAAATGGGGCGGGGTTGACGATTGACCTGCTCTAGACCCACTCAATTGCCATCACCCTTTATTACTCGGGATCAAAATTAAAACTTGAAATCAAATAATCTCATATTAGAATTAAAATAAAAAATTAATTACAAATATTTCAAATACTATTTAAAGAATTGCACGATCATATAATTCTCTTCAATTTTAACCTGTTGTCATTATAGTCGTTTGTATATTTTTTCTTGTATTTGAAATATTCTCTTTTATACTATTGACATGTGATTAGCATGGGACTATTCTAGACTCTTCTGTTGTAAGAGGATAACATGATTCAATACATGATTTTAGGGTTTGTTGTCATTCCTAATGAAGACAGGATGGGGATGTGATAAAGAAGGATACTTCTAAGCTTCATTTTGATTATTATGTCATTTTATTATGTTTTCATGTCTTTTTTATTTATCATTTACTAATGGTCCTATTTAATAATTCTTAAAAGTATAGTGCTTAAAGTTGCAATTTCAATTAAATAGCAAATTAGGTTTGGTGGCTTGGTGCTTATAAGCAGAGCAGCCGCTGAACTCCTTTTTCTTAGTTTTGATTTGATTAAATATTAATAAATTGTGAGTTGTTCTCTGATTTTTCAGTATTTGTGTGCGAATCAACAAATTTTTGATACTTATGTTTTAATTTACTTGAGAATCAACATAAACTAGAAGATGATTGTATCATGCGGTATTCATTTGAAATCAACAAGACTTGATTACATATTCGTTCATAGTTCACCCGAAGCCTACATCAAATTCTAGTTGCAAATTTTCGTGTAGAACATTCTCATTTTCCGTTTAATACAAATGAAAATTGAAATCACATAGGTTACATACTTGATAAAAGGTATATAATTGCGTTTCTTATTTTTTATAAATATAGGGAAATCGTAGCAAATAGTTCTTAACGTATGACATTAGTGCCCAAATGATCTCTAACCTTTCATTTTTTGCAGAATAGTCCATAATCTATTCATTTAAGTGCACAAATAGTCATTTTTTGCGATTTCCGTTAAAAATCCGTTAAAACTTTTCTATTTATGTGCGCAAATGGTACCTCTCATTTTTTTGTCTTTATTAGTGGGGTAAAATTGTCAAATTAAATTTTTTCTTTCAATTGGCGCAAATGGTTTCTAACATTTACCTTAGTGTGGAAATGGTCTCTTTCTTATTTGATGAAAAAGACAAAAACATCTTTAGTTTTAATTAAAGAAATTTACAATTGGATTCCTAACATTTACAAAAAGTGAAAATGAGTTTGATACTTTAATTTTTTTTATTAAAAATTAAAAGAAACTAACAAATTGATAATATACTAAATATTATTTTGTATATTTTATGAACTATTATAAAATAAATAAAATTTAAGCTCATAATTACTAACAAATATGCTAATTAAAAGTATTTTATTATTATTAAGTAATCATATTATTTAAAATTATGCATATAAAATAAAATGGGAAAATTTTGGGCGGTCATTTTTTATTAGCATTGTGGTGGTGGTTTTGAAAAGTCATATCATATAATCTTAATTCAACTAAAGTCATACTTAATTACTAAAAGACCAATATGCCCTCCAATTGTAAAAGCAGTCATTTAAACACGTAAAACCAACAAAATCATTTCAATGCACATTACAAACTCCTTCATTTACTTTTAACAATTTTCATCTTCTTCTTGTGTTTGATTCTTCTCACCATAACACATATAGCGCATCTGAACAATTCGAAAATTCGATATTTCAATGGCGAAGATATTGTTTTATTTTTATTTTTAATAAAGTAACCATTTTCGATTAAAAATAATCATTCAAATATTGAGATATTGTTCAAATTGAAACATGTGCAATGCGATTAATGAATGGAGTTTGGATGAGCCCGATTCAACTAGTTTTTGATAATGTAGTTGTTGTGAGTTAGGGTTTTATGTTAGATCATGTAAAATGCTTGATCTTGTTTCAATAGATGTGTTTCAATATATGATCTTGTTTCTAATGATAGTGAAATTTGCTTGATTTTTTCTCTGTTTTTTAATGATAGTGAGCGATTATTCTTTCTTCATCTTGGCATTGCTCACGAGTATGTGTTTGCTTGCTTTTAAGGGACTCGAGATATCTTGGAAGAGCTTTAATTTGTAGCATTAATCCGTGATACTGTTTTAGAGGATTTGTGATACTGTTTTGAAAAAAAAATTAAAGATTGTTAAACCTATGATTCTTGTAGTGAACTTTTATGATTCTTGTAGTGATAATGAAGAACTAGGATCTGATCAATCAAGAACTGGGAGTGTTAATGAAAAAGGATCAAGTTCAAAGGATGTTCAACAAGAGAAAGATGAATGGTGGCTTCAATAAAGATATATTTATCCGTGATCTTGTTTTAGAGGATTTGTGATCTTGTTTTGAAAAAAAAATTAAAGATTGTCATTTTAAGCTAAAGAGGCGACTTCAAATGGCTAAAATCCATCATAAGCGTTGGCAAAGCGGTTGGTCTTGACCGTCTCGTCGAGACCATTCCAAAACATATTATAATAAAAATTACGAACACGTGTGCAAATTCTATGATCATTTCTGTTGTGATCTTGTTTTTGTGATCTTGTTTTAGATAATCTGATATCAAACAACACACATGACTATGATATCATGCTTTTATCTTTGATCTTTGTTTAATTAGTCATATGTTTTGTTTGATGCTTTATTATGTAAAAGCAGATATCATAGATTAAAACATGGATTAAAACAAATATCAATTTATATGAATGCATATTACCTAAACAAAACATTATCATGGATTAAAACTAAGACATTCAAACGGTATCACTCAAAGCGGTATCACTTATTCAAACGCGCCATAATTAAACAATATCAAAGATCACATAGAAATATCACATGATAAAAAGCGATTATCATGGATTAAAAGCGATATCAAAATATACTAATTACCTAAACAAAAGCGATTATCATGGATTAAAACAATATCATAGATTAAAACTAAGACATTCAAACAATATCACGAGGTTCAAACATTGCCATAATCAAAGCGATGTCACGAGTTAAAACACTATCATGGATTAAAAGCGATTATCAAAATATACTAATTACCAAACAAAAGCGATTATCATGGATTAAAAGCGATTATCATAGATTAAAACTAAGACATTCAAACAATATCACGAGGTTCAAACATTGCCATAATTAAACGATGTCAAAGATCACATATATATATTCAAAGCGATATCACGAAATTAAAAGCGATTATCATGGATTAAAACATGTTTCAAATGATAGTGAAATATTATGACAAAGTTTCAATCTATTAAACCTTGCTATAATTAAGCGATATCATAGATTAAAACTAAGGCATTAAAAGCGATATCATGGATTAAAACTAAGAAATTCAAATATTAGATGATGGAACATTCAAGCTCCTATTTAAATTAATGCACATTACCTAAACAAAACTTGGTTACGGTTTACGGACATTCAATTTATATTAATGCACATTACCTAAACAAAATATTATCATGGATTAAAAGTAAGACATTCAAACGATTATCATAGGATTAAAAGCAGTATCATGGATTAAAACAATATCAAAAGATCTTGTTTTATCTATAATCTTGTGAATTGGTATACTTATATCATGTTTTTATACGTGATCTTGTTTTATTATGATAATGTTTCAACCTATGAATCTTGTATTAAAAGCGATATCATTACTTCAACCATTAAAATATCTTGTGCTTAGTTTTATGATACTATTTTAGGCGTGTGATCTTTTTTATTTAGATAATGTGAATTGGTATACTTATATCATATTTTTATTTGTGATCTTGTTTTAATATATGATAATGTTATTGAGTGCAAGTAGTATCAATGGTCTTATAATACTAATGGAGTATTTTAAGAAACAGTTTAATTACTTCAAACGATATCAATGGACTTGAACAACATATTTTCATGTATAACATTTATACGTGATCTTGTTTTAGAGGATGTATGATCTTGTTTTGACAATAAAATTAAAGATTGTCATTTTAAGCTAAAGAGATGACTTCAAGCGGGTAAAATCTATAAATGCGTGGTGGCAAATGAACTGGTCTTGACCGTTTAAATCGAGACAATTTGAAAACATATTATAATAAAAATTTCGATGCGTGTCACGAATTCTATGCCATTTCTATTATGATAATATTTTGTGATCTTGTTTTGGTATGTATGATCTTGTTTTGACAAGAAAAAATAAAGATTGACATTTTAAGTTAAAGAGGCGACTTCAAATGGCTAAAATCCATCTTATCGATGGTGGCGAGCGGCTTGGTCTTGACCGACTCGTCGAGACCATTCCGAAAATATATTATAATAAAAATTACGAACACGTGTGCGAATTCTATATTCATTTCTATTGTGATCTTGTTTTACGTGATCTTGTTTTATATAATCTGATGTCAAGCTACACTCTGATTATGGTATTGAATCAACATATTTCACTTCTCTTTATTTTCCCAATTCAATCAAATGGTGGAGCATTATCACCTATCTTTGTTCTATATCTTCATTCTTTTTCACATACAATTCAATTCTTTTCAAAATCCAATTACTAACCAAACCACTTGTGTATGTGAAGCAAGTGAATGTGTACAATCCATTGTTGCCCCTCTGCCTCAATATCCACCACCACCGTGGCGAGACCAGAATTAAATATTGAATGAATGTAATTTTGAACTTCTATTTCCTTGTTTGCAATTAAAAATTGGAATTCAACCAGAACAAAGTATTCCAACTAATTGATTCACGTAAGAAACACCAGAAAACCAGAATGCATGAAACACCAGAAAACGAATCGAAACACCGAATGCGAAACCGTAAACCGAAACCAGAACCAAGTTTTTATGGTGGACCGAAACTTCACCATGGGCGAATCACATTCGATCACCTTCGTCGCACTCATACCCGACCTCACGCCATCAAATTCAGGCCCCAGCGCCAAAAAGCACACCTAAATCGCGACTTACCTAAGTTCGACATCTAAATCGCCGTCGTGACCTCTTCCACGAGCAGCGCAACCACCCGAGACGATCACCGATCAACTTGCCCATGCCCAAATGATTGATGGAGGTTTGTAGATGTAGAAGAAGGCGTCAATGTTTTGTAGGGTAATTTTGGAATTAATTTAAAATATTGCTTAAAATATGACTTAATTACAATTTTGAAAAATGTCTTGACCTAATTTGAAACAAGTCATGTACAAGTGTTGGGAAAATTTTGGGCGGGTCATTTATTCTTTTGTAAATTGGGCTAAAAAGTCATATGGCCCAATCTTAATTCAACTAAAGTCATACTTTAGTGCCAAAAGTCAATATGCCCTCCAATTACACCAACAGCCATTTAAACACGTCTGACACTTTGAAAACCTCCGATTTATTTACGCACACTTCATCTTCTTAATGATTGATTCTTCTCACGAAAATCCTAACCACAAATCCTAACCGCATACATCGATGGCGAAGGTAATTTCTTGATAAATTTTTGATAATGTATTTTCCGTGGGTTAGTTTTTTACTGTCGAACAAGCGATGTAGGGCTTTGAAATCGTGATCTTGTATAAAATATGTTGATGTTTTGGTGATTTTTTGATTTTTCGTTAGAGCGTGCTATTTAACCATGCAAAATGCTTGATACTCCTTGATCTATGATAGTGTTTCTATTTTTAATGAATTTTTCCTTGTTTCTATAATCTTGTTTTTCGTTAGAGCGTGCTATTTAACCATGCAAAATGCTTGATACTCCTTGATCTATGATAGTGTTTCTATTTTTGCTTAATTTTTCCTTGTTTCTAGGATCTTTTTTTTTGTTAGCACGTGCTATTTAACCATGCAAAATGTTTGATACTCTTCGTTTTCATCCGTGATCTTGTTTTGTTCATGTGATCTTGTTTTAATCTCTTAGTTGATGTGCATTAGTATATAATGATCTTGTTTGATACTCTTAGTTTGAACACGTGATCTTGTTTAAATATATGCGAGGTTTGAGCGTGATCTTGTTTCAACGTCTTCGTTTTCATCCGTGATCTTGTTTTTGTTCATGTGATCTTGTTTTAATCTCTTAGTTGATGTGCATTAGTATATAATGATCTTGTTTGATACTCTTAGTTTGAACACGTGATATTGTTTAAATATGGCGAGGTTTAAAGCGTGATCTTGTTCAACGTCTTCGTTTTCATCCGTGATCTTGTTTTGTTCATGTGATCTTGTTTTAATCTCTTAGTTGATGTGCATTAGTATATAATGATCTTGTTTGATACTCTTAGTTTGAACACAGTGATCTTTGTTTAAATATGGCGCGGTTTGAACACGTGATCTTTGTTTCAACGTCTTCGTTTTCATCCGTGAATCTTGTTTTGTTCATGTGATATTGTTTTAATCTCTTAGTTGATGTGCATTAGTATATAATGATCTTGTTTGATACTCTTAGTTTGAACACGTGATCTTTGTTTAAATATGGCGAGGTTTGAGCGTGATCTCTTGTTTCAACGTCTTCGTTTTCATCCAAGTGATCTTGTTTTGTTCATGTGATCTTGTTTTAATCTCTTAGTTGATGTGCATTAGTATATAATGATCTTGTTTGATACTCTTAGTTTGAACACAGTGATCTTGTTTAAATATGGCGAGGTTTGAACACGTGATCTTTGTTTCAACGTCTTCGTTTTCATCTGTGATCTTGTTTTGTTCATGTGATCTTGTTTTAATCTCTTAGTTGATGTGCATTAGTATATAATGATCTTTTTTTAATCTCTTAGTTTGAACACCGTGATCTTGTTTAAATATGGCGAGGTTTGAACTGTGATCTTTGTTTCAACGTCTTCGTTTTCATCAAGTGATCTTGTTTTGTTCATGTGATCTTGTTTTAATCTCTTAGTTGATGTGCATTAGTATATAATGATCTTGTTTGATCTTTGTTTTTGTTTATGATGCGACAAAGCAAAATACTACGGGTACAAAACAATTGGTTATAAATCAATGGGAAAAAGAAGTCTATTCCCATACGAAAAAAAAAGTAGCGTGGATAAAAGCGCACCCACGATGCTGTTCTAACCTCAAGCGATGTCGAGGAGGTGAAAGGTTTGTCACTAACAAAACCACAAGCAGATGGGTTGAAAAAATTGCCGTTTTCAATCTTATCAATTTAATCTTGGGCGACAAGATTGGCGGACATTGCTTTGTCGTCAGTGATATGGATACATACATCATCGAGTGCTTTGACAAGTCGAACAAGGATTTTTGATAAACAACTCCGTCTAAAGTTCAAGATGGGCGATGTAAAGGGTATTTTTGGTATCGTCGAAGGTAAAACTCGATGGAGGTTGAAAAACAAAGGCCGACATCGATTTGATTTTCTCCCAAACGAAGGTTCGAGGCGTAAGTGATTGACCAAAACAATAATATCTACGGGTTGAGAGCTGCGACAAATGGGAACAAAAAGAAGACATCGATGATGTTTCTAGGTTAATGATACTCTTCACGATGGCATCGTTCTTTGTGCCAAATAAATCTCGACTTTGGTGGGGATATATCAGTATGTTGAAGATCTCGACAAGATCAAAACCTACAATTAATCGAAGCACATCTTGAATATCTAATTTCTTCCCTATGCAAAAATGAAGACCCGATCGATGTAACGGTGTGTCATGGTTTTAGGCGTAAGCTATTTGATTTCTATATCTTGTTTTGTTTGTTGATCTTGTTTTGCATTAAATATGATATTCGCACTAATAAGTTTTTATTTATGAAAATTCGATTATTGGTTGTTGGAAAATCTTCAAGTCTGCAAACCATTGAAGAAGAATCACGAGAACCCAAATGCATCAAATGGGATTTAAGAGATCTCACTTGTATTCTAAAATCTCTGACGATACACAAACTAGCAAAAGAAAGGTAATAGCGGTATCACCAATTCACGACCTCTGATTATCTTACATGAAGATTTATTCAACATACAAACATCCGAATATTTATTATTCAATTACACCATTGCGGGTTGTTGAAGAAGTCGATGAAGATGAAGAATCTAATGAAAGTGAAAAATCTCATCGAGATGATGAATCCGGTGGAGATGGAGAATCGATAAAGTTGATCTGAAAAAGGAAGAAAGTGATGACAATCAAATAGAGGATAACATTTCAACGAGAGAAAACAAAGATGAACAAAGTGAGAAAGACAACATCAATGAAGTAGAACATGGAGGTTTTGAAGAGGAGGATGATAGTTGGCTACACTTGCCCTTGAGTCGTTTGGCGAAAATTGCAATCAAGGATTCATCGGAGAAGAAAGCCATAACTAGTTCATCTAGACTCGTGATGAATTACATGACTCTAGAGAAAGGGCGCATCTTGCAAAGTTGCGTTGGATGAAAGCGTCTCGCGAGAATGAAAGGTACTAATATATATTTATATGATCTTTTTTTATTTTAAAGCGATGTAATCTTGTTTTTATCTATGCCATTGTTTTCTTGTGATCTTTGTTTTATTGAGATACCATTGTCTACGATCTTTGTTTTGTTGTGATCTTGTTTTATTGAGATATCATTGTCTACGATCTTGTTTTGTTGTGATCTTGTTTAATTAAGATCTTGATAATAATATGATTTTAATACTTTGATCTTTGATAATTAATGCTTTTGATACTTTGCAAATTGAAAGGAATATCTCAGAGGAGCTCAACGAGATGAGCACAAGAATCGAATTATAGAAGAAAGCGACTACAAAAGTCAATGGCTCTACATGCGGCGGTTTTGGAGGAAAAATAATAACAACTTGAACAACTCAAAAAGTGCAACAAACTTTGGAATCTCTTACAAGTGAAAATAAATCATTGGAAAAAGAGAATACCTCACTTGTAAATGAGTTGGTTGAAAAGGTAGTGCATGAAGTCACTCGAGCTTTGAATAATGAGAGAGGCCGAAAAAAACAAAGGATGCAACAAAGCAAACTTCAATGGTGAAAAGAATAAAAGAAAAAAGGAAAGAAAAAGAAAGAGGATGATGATTTTACCTACTACGCTTTCGAAAAAAAAAGAGTCAAAAGGATAAAAGGAGCAAGTAGAAGAGGATGACAACACAATCATCAATGTTGAGGACCTTCCCGATCTTCCAACGAGGAAACAAAAAGAGTACCGGTAAAATCAATGCAAAATGGTTAATGACAAAATATTTAGCTGCGGATAGCGGAAGAAGATCACAAAGATCGGAAAAATCCACGACCCATCGTAAAGTATCTTCACTCTGATAATTGTTGATGTTTTAATTCATGATCTTGTTTTCAAGTATTGTGAATCTTGTTTCAATTCTTGAATGTTTTACTTATAATATTGTGATCTTGTTTTTGAGATAAAAGCGATTATCATGGATTAAAACTAAGGCGTTTGTGATCTTGTTTTAAAAAATTGTGATCTTGTTTGACTATTGAATGTTTTACTTGTGATATTGTTTTAAAAAAGCGATTATCATGGATTAAAACTAAGACATTTGTGATCTTGTTTTCGAGATAAAAGCAGTATCATGGATTAAAACTAAGACATTTGTGATCTTGTTTTAAAAATTGTGATCTTGTTTCAACTATTGAATGTTTTACATGTGATATTGTGATCTTGTTTCAAAAATTGTGATCTTGTTTCAACTATTGAATGTTTTACTTGTGATATTGTGATCTTGTTTCATTGCTTTAAGGCATTTTTGCTATTGCGAGCTGACGATTTACATGCCAACGGGAGCGCGAGTGCATTTTTTGTGACATTAGGGGATTTATTTGATATTCTTGGCGACCGAGCGATATCAAATCTGATGAGATGTAAAAATCAAAAATGTATTCCTAAATTATAAACTTATACAAAACATAACTTTGATACTTTATATGCGGTAATTGATGCATATGGGGAACTTCTAAATGCAAAGACCCGATTGTAGGCGGCACTTACAACAAAAGATTTGTCATTTTGATTCTTTGTCTTTGGGTAAATTATTCAATTTCAACATAAACATTTCAATTACAAACTTAGGTCTAACAACAAAATAATTTCTTATCTTGATATTGTACTTGAATCTGCGACTATATGTCACAAATCCTCAAATGGCAATTCCAAGAACTCAAAAAATCGACCACGGTGTTGGAGCACCTCCACAACACCGGACGACCTCGACTTTTCTTTGTTCCCAATGAACTCAAGCGGAGGAAGAGGATCGGCGTAGTTCCAAACCATTGGACACTTTGCTCACATTCGATTTTGAGGCGGTCAATGGACACATTACAACAATAATTTGCGAGAGATGGGACTTCAAGCGGATATATGGGCGATGCTATAATATTGGTAAGATAATGAGTTGTGACGATTACATATCTTTTTTTTCTGATGAGTTTAAAAATACAAATCTAACATTTTACATTGTTGTTTTTTCCAAATACGTGTAGAAAGAATATGTAGAGAGCAAACAAAAAGAACTATTTATGAAATCTCCGTTACAAATCTTTGTTGTATACAAAGAAGAAGAATTCAATCATCCATTGATCTCCTCGAGAAATGTACGCAACAACACATTGGGACGTAAAAGCAACTAATCCTTCAAACTCCCTATTTGTATTATCTTGTGTTTAAATGGCTATACGACACAACATTTACTACATGTTTTTGAATTTTGTTTTGCGATTATCGATTGTGGAATACCGTTTGCCATGTGATGGAAAGGCGGCAAAGAATGAAGAGATAGAAGAAACCATGACAATGAAGGAAGTTAGACAATATAAAGCAAACATGGTTTCTCAATTCATCAAGGATTTTGTTGTAGATGAATAGATTTTCTTCATTCTAGATGAATAGATTTCCTAGTTGTGGATTTTGTTTGATCTTTGTAAATTGTACTTGAAATTTTGTTTTGATACGGAATACAATTTGTGATCTTGTATTGTGAACATCTTCTTTGTTAATTAATGAAATCTTGTTTGTGATCTTGTGTTGTTAAACTATTTGTGATCTTGTTTTGTTAATCTATTTACGATTATCAAACAAATGTTTATTAAGATAAACGATACGTGATCTTGTTTTGTAATTGTACTTGAAATTTTGTTTTGATCTTGAATACAATTTGTGATCTTGTTTTGTTAATCTATTTACGATGTCAAACAAAATGTTTATTAAGATAAACGATTACGTGATCTTTGTTTTGTAAAATAAATGTTTCTTTCATTAATTCGACCAACAAATAATATCTCTCCATCAAAAACTTAAAAAGAAACAATAATATCTTTCACACGAGCAGATAACTCTCAAAAACACCGAGGGATTAAAGTAAATTGTGATCTTGTATTGCAATGTAATGTTCTTAATGAGATCTTTATTGGTAATCTTGTTTTGTTAATTTTTGTGATCTTGTTTTGTGAAAATAAACATTTTGTGATCTTGTTTTGTGAAAATAAATGTTGCTTTCATTAATTCAACCAACAAATCATTACAACACAACTGTGTTCGTACATATTTAAAAAAAGAATGAATAATATCCTTCATGGGAACAATCTTTTAGACCAATGACTCCTTACAAGTCTTCTTATTGTGATTACCCAACTTTCCACACCTACCACAACGTATCATCCGCACTTGTTCACCCCTTGATCTAATTAAGCCTCTTTTTAGGTCTTCCAGTTGTCTCTTTGTAGGTGGAGGCAAAATGTCAAAATTGGCGAAATTTTCATATTCCAACCTCATTGGCGTAGGGATGGGATGTATAGCTTCTTCATAGGACTTGCGGAATCTTTGCAACATGAAAATAATAATCAACAAATTCATCAATCGCCTTCGGATCTATTAATTGCGACATTGCATGCACACATAGGAACCCATTCATTTGCCATTGGAAACAAGAACATGTGCTTTTGCAAATATCCACACAAACCGATGGATCTGAAAAAACTTCAAAAATTGTATCGGAAGACCGCTTGATATTCCATGATCGACTTTCATCTCCATATCCACCGCAACTTCTCTATCATCTTGGGACGGACAACCCCTATCCACTCTTTCTACATCGGTATCATATAGAAAATAAAACGATGTCACATCGAAAATAAAAGCGATATCGCGGTGAAAATAAAAGCGATTACCATGCGAGAAAATAAAAAGCGATTATCGCGGTGAAAATAAAAAGCGATATCATGCGGAAAATAAAAGCGATGTCATAACATTACGAGAATCGGTTCTTCTTGTAACAAACATGTTCATCGACTTTATCCTCAACATGTCAACCATTCGGGTTATGGGCAAACTCCTACGATCAACTATCCATGCATTAAAAGACTCGGTTGCATTTGATGACATCTCTCCATATCGACATCCAACACTATGAGCATTCGACCAATTTTCAAATGGTAACCCATCTAGAAACCTTTGAACAATAGCTCCCCTCGCGTTTCAATACCTCCAACTTACGGTTAAATAATGCAATTGTTGGAGCATGTGCACATTCCGGAACAACGGACCATCGCTCTCTATAAGCTGTTTGAGAAGCCACCACCACTGAATTTATCCTCAAATTTCCTTTAAGGTGTTGTAAGCGGAAAAAATGATTCGATGTAGGGAATGCCTTGGCAACGCTTCCATTAACCCACATTCCGATCGAGACACAAATGTAAGCTCTCGAGTACTTTGAACAATACTACATAATCGCTGTTCCAAGAACCACAACCAATTATCGTAGTTCTCGGAATCTACAACGACATAAGCGAAAGGATATAAGCTACACAAAATAACGAGAAAGCGATGTCACAAAATAAAAGCGATTATCACAAAAATAACGAAAAGCGATTATCACAAAAGAGCGGAAAATCGATGTCAATAACGACGATTATCACAAAATAAAAGCGATGTCACAAAAATAACGGAAAATCGATTATCTAACCTTGGTTGCCATTCTTAGCGATTCTGCAGACAACAAGATACCTTTGAACCTTCCTTTCAAAATGTTCCATCGATAAACAACATGGGACGACAATGATTAAACCCATGAATGCGCATGGTAAAAAACAAACAATCTTTGGAATCTTTTAGAAACTTGGTCCACCTCTAAATCAATATGACTTCCATGATTAAATGACCTTGCGACCTCGATATACCAATGTAATCGCTTGAAAGATTCGGATCGTCGCCAAAAATCAATCCTTAAGCTCTCTCCAACGCATTCCAAGCCTTCTCATAGCTTATCGTGTAACAGTAGTTTGTTAAAAGTGTGAAACAACATCATTAGAACACAATGTTGGTTTCTCCTTCAATATATCAACAATCAAACCGAAATTACCTTACAACTTAATCTCTCACTTTTTCTTTCCTCAACACTATAGGGCAACTATGCTCATTCACAAGCTTTCGTATGTAACAAAAACCACTAACCTTTGATCTTTGTCGCACAAACATACCACCTACAATCATCGAGAATATCTGTTTGAACATTGAGCCTCTACCCTACCATTGTTATTTCTCATGTAATCAAACTTAAATCCTCTCTCGATCGAAAATTTGCATAAAGCATCTCTAAATTCATTCACCTCTCTCAAACCTCATCGACATGGTGATTATGCTTGACCAACTTGATGAAAGTAATGCCCTACTATTTGTTGAAGAACAATATGTAGTTATGGCGAGATCCTTCATTCCGAAAGATATCACAATCATGTGATCTTTGTTTTTATAATCAAGTAATCTTGTTTTAGAGTGCGAAACACTAATATCAACAAATTTCAATTCAAAAGCGAAATCAAGGAAATCATGTTCCTAAATTCTTCCTCATTCCTTAGAAAACACCTATCATGTCTAGGAATACAATAACGTAATAAAATAGTGTCGACTTCTAATGAATTCCAATTATCACATAATTTTATAAAACACACATTAAAATCCCCACGGAAGAAACTTTTATGGGAAGTGTATTATGCGAAATATACTTACAAAGTAAAATTAGGCCACCTTCCATGATTGAGAAGAGAAAGCAGGCGAAAAACCATAAAATTCATGAAATAAGCAATTGCAAAAAACAAAACAAGGTTTTTAGAGTGTGGCGGCTCACATAACGTCGACTACGAGTCTTGTGGGTGATGTGATCGTCGACGGGGAGATCTGGAGAAGAAAGTTGTTAATGGCGGCTTGAATAAGAATCGTGAATTGATGAAATCCGGTTTAAAGTGGTTTAACAGATTACGAGGGGTAATTATGGTATTAGATAAATTCATATGACTTATTCACAATTTTGGAAAGTGTTTGGACCTAATTAGAAACAAGTCACCTATGGATGACTTATTGGCAATTTTCCCAAATAAAATTTAAAATTGAATCGGGCTCGTGGGCAGCTCGGCCCGTGAGGCCCATGGCGAGCCGAACACTCATGTGGGAGACGAGCCGCGCTTGGCTCACCCCTTGGACTGAGCTTGGTCCCGGTAGCAAAGGGTTGAGCCGACCCAAACAAAACTGTGTTAACTCTTTTAAAATGGGTCAAAATACTTTTAGAGGAATGTGTTTAAACTGGCAATAAATAAAAGCTGAGGTTGATTATTTAATGATAGTTTTTGACTTACTTTACAATGTGAGCCAGGAAGGGGAAAAAAAGAAAGAAAGAGGACTTCAAAGGTCACTTGTAAGCTTTGGACAATTGAAAGTCGAAAGAAAGACTTCAAATGTCGGCTAGAAACTTTGGACAAATGAAATTCAAGTTTTGTAGAAGTTGGTACAGGACTGAGGACTCTATCTAAACCAAAAATGAAAGAATATACTTTTAAACCAAGAATATATTAACAGTGCCCAAAAATGAAATTAATTTTGGGAAACGTAACACAATAAAATTTGGGCACTGTTAATATGGATGGACACGTGGAATATTAGGATTAGATATGGTTTGACAAGTCAGCAAATATTTTAACCGAACAGCCAATCAGCTTCCTTCTTCCCCAATCAATAATTATAGAGGACTGCTTAAATAAATAAATAAATAAATTTCAGGATAATATTGATAATTTTAACCTTTACCTTTCACTCTCGATCATCGTCAATTCCAATCTCTCTCTCTCTATACTGGTTGCGTTGATATTTACAAGCAGCAGGATTCGAATATATTTATGGCTTCTTCCTCCGCAAGTCGCTGGTTTAGGCCTGAGGTTTGTAACTCTCTCTCTCTCTCTCTCTCTAGATTTTTGGTTTCGAAGGGTTGGAATTGAAATTGACCTCATCGGAAGTTTTTCTGATGCTATTTGTGTATCTGTCGTTTATGTATAGGTGTATCCACTGTTTGCGGCCGTCGGAACTGCCATCGGAATCTGCGGATTCCAGCTTATCCGCAATATCTGCATTAACCCCGAAGTCAGGTTAATTTCTGTCTCTTTCTCTCTCTCGCAAAATATTTATCTTCATGAAATGGTTTATGAACTGGATTTTTTCTTTCATTTTCAGAAGTCAAGACACAGGCGGAATAAAAATTTATGAATATTTTATTAACTGAAAATATATTTATGTAAAAGAATTATGCACATAGACTGTATTGATTCATCATCAAAGGTCTAACAAGCACTGAATTTCATTAATATGTGCTAGGATTTTATTCGACCAGCACTATGTAAATAATCAAGGATAATCTAATGGCCGCATTGTTATAATGGACACTTATCCAGCACTTATTGGGGATGAGTGTAAAAAAACTCATCCAATGAGTGCGGGACAATGTGTCTCGGTCGGCGTTATAACAATCTTGCACCGTGAAACGTTAGATCGAGGCACATAAATAATAAGCAAAATAATAACTATCTGAATTGTAAATAGAAAGCAACAATTAAAAATTTCAATACATTTGTCCATGACACCATCATTACAAATATTCTCAATGTATACTATCATACAACCATTAATCCATTCATTTCCAATTTGAGTGTCAATTGATATTTGATGATATTCATAGTTAAAAATACAGTTTAGCGGGTTGCAAGCGGTAAAAGAAGAACCGACTTGATGAGCAAATAAACTAATACATCTTGTCTTCTTTTTTTTGTTTTCTTTTTAACTCAACTAGCTTTTGTACAAGACCGTTGATTCTTTCAAATTTGAAAATTCCATATTGAAACGCACATTCATAATATAATTATCAAGTTGATCACCAAGTAGTACAAGTTGAATATCAAAGAAGTCATTTGAGCGAAACTTAACAAGTTGAACCAACTTGAACTTATCAAAAACTGAAAATGAATCAATTAGATCTAAACATATCAAACAAATAAGAAAGTAGCTTTCAATTTTTTTTTATACATATTAAGTCCGCATTGATTATGTGGCTGCGTGAATTAAACTCGAGAATTTTGTTAGCGAACTCCTAAATCTAAAAATTTAACCTATTAAAAAGATGACAATACAATGCATCGTACAAGTTCTCATTGTGAGCAAATGTAACTCAACCATACTTGGTATGTATTTTCATTTCCTCATGCAACAAGGTTGGTTGCCTTATTTTGTTTATGAATTTGATGTCAACACTTGGTGACATCAAGAGACACATATCTTGTTCATATTAGCTATTTATATAATTGATTACATTCTGTTCGAGCTTGAAATTGAATATATAATTTTAAGAATGTCAACTAAGTAATTCCCCGACTATTCAATTATTTTGTAACTACTCATTCTTGAATTCATATTTTACGTTGGTAGTGCATATGACGAACGAAAATAAAAGTGATGATTATCATTTTAAACAGGGTAAGCAAAGAAGGTAGGGCTGCTGGAGTATTGGAGAATTACGCGGAAGGACAAAAATACGCAGAGCATGGTCTTAGAAAACTTGTTCGGAACAGGCGACCAGAAATCATGCCATCCATCAACAGCTTCTTCTCCGACCATGAAGAATTAGCTGCTGCCTTGAATTGACATGAAAAAGAAGTAGAGATCCAATTGCTTTGGTCTCTAGCTATTATTGTGATCATGTTGTATTCGCGACGTGTTGGTGCCGTCCTATGTAATGTGTGATATGGTGTGTTTGTGTGTATTAAGAATGATGTATTAAAGAAATCAAATTGTGGAACATGCTTCCTCAATTGATGTCCAAAACTACAAACTTTCAAACACTATTCTATGTTGCTGAAGTTAACTGAACAAGGAATGTAGAGGATGCATTTAATATGAAATCAAATCCGAACAACTATGCAATAGAAATACCAGCTAAGTTCTAAATGACAGAATCAACTACTCTTTATAAGTACATCAATGTCCTGCACTTTCAAGATTCGAAATCGACTGTCTATCACACACTTCAAAATTTCTCAAACAGCTTGGATGGCCTTTGAATTTTTAGGGCGGGAAATGCTCAACGTCTAACTTTTCGTTTCTTATTCCTCGAAGAAGACTCTCTGCAGTTTCCTTTTCCTGTATTATACACGAGAAAAGGTTAGAAATTGAGAAACTTGTTCTAATCATTGAACTCATGATATGCAAATATGAATCAACTTATATCTCGTGCAGTACTTGAAAGAATGTAAGATGACTTACTGGACCAGTATAGTCGAGAAAAGCGAGTACAATACACCTCCGCTTCCTCAAATCTTTTCTTAGATTTGCAATGTTGGGCTAGAAACATCAAAGCCTCAACCATATTTGGTCCTTCCCTCTCTTCAGCTTCCATTCTGTCCAAATCCTTCTTGTAATAAAATGCTGCCTCTTCAGTATGACCAAGTTCACAATGAAGTTTTGCCAAATGGTGTAGAGCAATTGCTTCCCTATCATTACAATTAGCTGCCCTTTTGTAACACTTGATTGCCTCCTCAAGCATATGAAGCTGTTCGGTTTCATAACACTGAGCCATGGCGATCCACAGTCTAGAATCATTTGGCTGCAAGAATACCGACTTCTTAAAATAGTGAAGTGCATAGAAGGGCATTCCCATCATCTCATAAGCTTGTCCTAACCCATACCAGGCACGATAGTCGCATGCGATTTATATCCACAGCCCGCCGATGGCGTCAACTGCTGCTGAGGTGTTCTTCATCTCGACATACTCATGACCCATGAGGGTCCAAGCTGATAAATAATTTTTATTCAATTTGAGTGCCGCGGAAATAAATAACCGACTTTTCATGCTGCCCTTCAAGCTGTAATAGTTTCCAATAATGCAACAAGACTCGGGTCTATATTTATCCGTTAAAAACACTCTGTGGGCAAGATAACTTAAAGCAGAGAAGCATTCCTTTGCATAGAGGACGTTGGAATACATATCCATGTCTTCAATTCTGTAAGGATCGTTTCTTAAAAGCTCTTCAAATATGACTTCGACTAGTTCAAATTCCCTCAGATTATACTGAGCTTTAGCAATTTGGGCCTGGATATAATTGCTAAAGCTGAAAGTTGCTAGTAGATATTCATACTTAGACAAGGATTCATTATGCATCCGGAGTTCCTGGTATGTATTGGCAAGAAAAAAGTCCTTCATCCAGTGGTTATTAAGATTAAGACTATTTAATGTCTCAATCGTAGTGCACAAGGATTGTAGTTCGGACCAAGCACTCCAATTCCAAGGATAACTGTTTACAGACTCGACAAGCACGGTCCTCATAAGATTCTCACTGCCTTTCTCCTTAAGGACAAGACCATACACATAAAGACAAAAAGAGTCGATTGTTCCATTTTTGCGAGTGTAGACAACTCCCTCTCGAGAGAAACATTTTCTTTATTCACAGCATCACTCTTGCCCTAACGGTCCCTCCAGTTCTATCATTTCTTCTTCTTTTCGCTTTTCTCCAGCCTTCATGAATAAAAAATGAGGAGGGATCAACTTCCGTTTGCAAATCATATATTGCTAGTATTTCAATAATATCAATGATTATTTATTTACACTGCAAATAAGTTATTCCAAAGATATTGCACATCTAACGTGAATGATATAAAAATCCAATGTCCATACGCATCAGTGATTCAGTGCAAGGCAAACTCGAGAAAAAGCTGAAAATGTTGCGTCTCCTTAAGTTGATATGTTAGAAGTTCAAATGAGAAACTGGTCCAAATCAAAGCTCAAGAGAAAATTATTGTGCCCACGGTCTCCATCCCTTATTTTCTTGTACCCAAAAAAAAAAAAAAAAAAAAAGAAAATAGTCAATGAGCATAAGGAGTAAACAACATAGTACTTTTCTCGTCACATGCACGAGGAATATGTTATAATAGCATACTTGTCGAAGACTTATAAGCTGGCCAAACATCATTTTCATCTATATTTTATAAGACCCACAACTTTTATCCATTTTTATCCACACATTCCGTAGAACACACTTCTACAAAAAAGTTTACCAAACAAGCACTAATATAGGTTTCAAAGAATGCCCCTTTCTAGGACATTAACGATGTGATGGGTGGAGAAAAACTGAGCAGAGGAAGCAATTGTTAAGAAAGAAAATGGGTGACTGGTGATGATGGAAAGAGGTTGCGATAGCTTTTAGAGGTTGGGCAGGGGGATGGGATGACAATAGTTGGAGGGAAGATGGAAAAGATGGTTGTGGTTAGGGTGGTAGGGAAAAGGGTTGAAGCTAGCAACTGGAGGTCGGGAAAGTCTCCGGACAGGAGGCTCGAAGTGGAGAAAGGTGGAAGACCTATGGTTGTGGTGCTTTCAGAAGGGTATGATTTACTGGGAGGAGAAATGAAGTTGCTTCAGGAAGTTTAGAAATGAGGGAGGACAAGATGCCCTTTTACTTGGTCAAACCCAAAGTGCTTATAAGCACTTTTAAAAAATGCCGAATACACAATTCATGCTTATAAAAGAAATTTTGGTGTGTTCAGAACAATTTAAAAATGGAGTGCTTATAAGCCAGATATATTAAGTGCTCATGAGGCAAATCTCTAGGTACTTATTTTGGGCTATAGGCTCTTTCTGAAATATTTTATGCAGCAGACCAAAACTTTTTTAGGCATAAATGTGCTTATAAGAAGGTTTGACTTTCATACCTGCACTCCCAAACAGGCTCTAACTCTACTAGACAGATATTCTCTTCTTGGTATTAACTACTTTCCAGAATTATTTTTTTCAAATTAGACAAAAGTTTACAAGCTATACATATTTTGATCAATCAGTATCAGCATGATTTTGTAAACCTCAAAATCTTGAGATGCAAAGCACTTTTTCATGCCCAGCTCTTTATCATTCGCACTATTATTGATCTCTTTAGGCAAGACTTTCCATGACATATGATGAATATATTTGAGAAAAATAAATTACTCCATTTGCAAACTATATAGGAATGCTTTATCAGAAGAAATGTCTGTTTCTCAAACTACCAGAAAAGATATATTCTCCCTCAAATACTTTTCTTTACTATACAAGTCACATAAATTTTCTCAAAAATAATTATATACTTACCTTCATATTTATTTTCAACACTATAGTGATGCAGTGCAATGAGGACTATTTCCAAAGTTCAGTCCCACTTCATGGCTGGGTATCCTAGTTTAAAACTACCTCATGAAGATGCTAGCTTTCTAGTGTTTGCATGTTGGGCACGTAGGATTGGAGTAGTACAAGAGACAGAATTTAGTGTTTTTTCTTCCTTCATACTGTTGAGTTCAATAATTCACTGTACCCAACATGCCATTAGAGAATACGAACTGCTTCCTTTCATGGCTTACTACTCTCTAATAGATGCACTTTTTATCACAATTTTGTCCAACACGTGTCAAAATTAGTGTTTGAGATTTTAATTCCATCGAGGAAAATGGATTCAGAAAAACTCTTAGATACAGATTCAGCAACAGATCAACAAGTAGATATGTTCCTCCAATTCCTTATTGGATTTGGATCACGACACTTAGTAGCAATCCAGATCTGACCTGAATTTGGCTGCAAAGGGAAATATTTGTTGTAGTCTTTGAGAGTTTCAGTAAAAGAACATCAGTGAATGAATGCAAAACCAGTGAAAGAAATTCCCAAATTTATGAATTTGTTGTTTGAGTGTGATGTATTAATTAGCATACAGGTAACAGAAACTTAAATTGTGTATCTTCTTTTTAATTTCATTGACATAAGAACATCTGAACTTAGTCTTCTAGCACCTTATCTATCAAACTAGGTTATTGAAATTGACTGTTTTTACACATTACTTGAGATCTGAGAGTTACAAAAGATTATAAATTATTAAACATCTTTATAGCATCTTAAGTTCCTCGACTCCATCGTAGATAACCCAAAAAGCCTCTCTCAATCCTGAATTAAAAATCTTGACTTGCCTCTAATGCATGATATTGTCCAGGTTTCTACTAAATTTGGGGACAAGTAGCCTACCTTGAAACAGCCTACAGCCCCAACACCCACAAACACACATAGATATATTGACAATGAAGTCTATGTAACCATATTTTCTGTCCAATATGCCACTGCTGCTGTCTTGGGTGATGTAAATTACTATAAACTTATCTTTCAGTAGCTCAATAATAATTCTATTGTCATTATAGGATTTCAATCTCAGTATTGATGTTCACTTCCCTCAATTATGCATTTGAAAACAAACTTAAGTCCCCGTGTATCTAGTATATTTTCTATCCAAAATACAAAAGATCTTGCCATGCCAACGTTCAAGGTTTTGAACTTTCCAACTCGAGTGCTGACTGAAAAATTCACTGAGTCACTCGCAATTTCAATAAACCCCACATAGAAAATAGCATTTATCAATTAAATCTAGCCACAAAATTAATAAGTATCTAAAAGACATAAATGAATCATTATAACAGCAATGTAGCCGAGAATTGTGCAGAAAACCAACCAAATAAAGCGCGTAACAGCGTAAGAAGACAGCTTTCTTGCTTGTCTGATCCCGGAGCACGTGGGCCGCCCGGCGGAATTCTCTGCAGTCAAAGTAAGACTTTGCTAGCAAATAAAAATCGTTATCAATGGCATCGTAATCATAATCCTCCGCCCCCGCCATCGACGGCGTGGCCACATAGGACACCCCAGCTGAAGGGGTGGCGGAGGAGTCGCCGGCGGCGGCTGCTCGGAAACGGCGGCGGATGCTGGAGCTTCCACGCTGGAATCGAGTGTGCGAAGGTGTGTGCTTCGCGGGATCTTGCTCTATCCCCATCAATTGCTCCGCTGCCCTTCAAAAGATTCAAAAAAAACTTGAAATTTAATGGGGAATTCTGATTGAAGAAAAATGGGTTCTTCATAGGGGTTTATGCTTTACCATTTGGACGCAGAGTAGAGACCGCGGTCGCTGAGGAGTCGGACGGCGGAACGGAGTTCTGTTCTGCAGGTTTCTTTAGACGCCATTATTATCTGGGATCTTCTTTTACCCTTTTCTTCTCACTTTATCTTTGCTATTATCGCTTAACATCACACAGAAATTTGTGCTGCTGCGTGTTTTCTGTGCATATCGTTGCAGAGCAAGTGCAGTGACGAGCTGTTCCGCAGAGTAACAGAGAAAATTGGTTCCGGGGGCGCGGCGGGGGGCGGGGGTGTGAATATTTAAATGGAGTGAAGCTCTTTTTTTGAACAAATGATCGAAAATTTCAGTATAGTGTACTAGATAAGACTTCGTGACCAAAAGTAACACGATCTGAAAATGTTACAAATAGGGTAATTTGTAATTTTGGTCCCCAACCTTTGAAATCTATAACAAATCTATTCTTAATCAATTTTTTTTAGTTCTAGACATCTCCAATCTTTGAAATAATTGCAAATCAGGTCTCCAATCACATATTTTGTGAATTTGCCATCCACTTTAAATTAGAGATGGCAAAAATATTCGATCCGCCCCGAACCCGATAGATACCCGATTGAATTGAGCGAAAAATACTTAATCTACTCAGTCGAAAGGGTGATCGGGGTAGATATTCGCGATCCGGCCGTGATCTCGGTCTGCGGATCGGGGTAGGGATGGCAAAAAAAATCCGCGACCGCCGGATAATAGGGGCGGGTTTGGGCGATTTTACGCCCGTGGTCTGGGAACACTGCCACGCCCGAGACCCGCCCCTACAAAATATTTTTTTAAATCATAAAATATAATAAAATTATAATTTTCACTACAAATAGACTAAAGAAGAATCGAACCCGAGTTGAAACTTTAAACTACCAATTTTAACCACTACACCATAACCTCAATCTTACAATTTTTTTTTTTGTTTTGTACAAACATATAAAAAAAAATTATTTCTTTTTTTTTAATTATTTTTTCAGTTTAAAAAAAAAAAAAAGATTTTTTTTTTCACGGGGAGGTTGGCGGGTCGAAGAGCCTCATACATGGTCATGGTCATGGGTGGGCGGGCTAAAATTTTACGTGGGAGGCGGGCGGGGGCCGACCACAGACCGACCCCATTGCCATCCTAGATCGGGCGGTCCCAGGCAGACCCGCCTGTATTTTTTTAAAAAAAGATTAAATTATAACAAGATAAAAATTTGGGGCAATGGCTACAATTGCAATTTCAAATTTCTTAATTCCTAAAGCCTTCGCAATATTCTCGGTGTAACTTTTGGTAGTTAATTTGAGAGCTTTCCATAGTGGGTCTAAGATCTCAAATGTAATTTAGAATGTTGTTTAAACTCTATAGTATAATAGTAAAAGCTTGCATTTGAATATATTTTAAATTTTTGAATGCGAAAAAAAAAAGACGGATCAATATACGGATCAGGGCTCTGATCCGCCCTGATCCATATCCGATCCGCCCCGAAAAATGGCAGATCGCGGGGCAAATTTGGATCTCCTAAAATTATTGCAGGGCGGATTTGGATCAGGCCGATCCGCCTCGTTGCCATCACTACTTTAAATAAACCAAAAAAAAAAAAGCTATAAACAACAAAAGAAAATAAAAAAAAATTGTAAACAAAGTCCCATAACGTTTAAAAAGTATAAAATAACTTCATTTTGTCCAAAAATATACCCCATCCCATGAGCCAATGGAGCCCTACCCTACAACCCTTAACTCCAGTAGCCTCTCCTCACATTTCAACCACTGCATTACTACACAAAGCTGCACAAATGGGTGCAAACACTAGCCATGGATTTAAAGGCTGAAGAAGAATTACCAAATCTAGTAGGAATTAGCTCTGATTTGATACAATAAAGGAAGGGTACTAGGGAGAATAAAATCAAAATCACTGTTAATTTTCAATAATAGTACACAGCTATTCATAGAGAATTAATAATAGAACATATAAGCAACCAGTAAAATCTAATCAAATCCAATTTGAGTAACAAATATGTTTGAAATAGGTAATCTACTATAATCTTATTACACTTATTCTACGTGTTTGGTGTATATTTTAATAGGTTTATAGTTTTTCATTTTTTGATTTTTGGGGAAAAATGACCAAAATGATCATTTGCTTTCCAAAAGAGCCGCACTATTTGACTAGAAAATGGGATCATTTTGGTCATTTTCCTCCAAAAGTCAAATATTGAAAAATCATACACCCGTTAAAATGTACACCAAACAAGCACATAATTTAAAAAGGTTAACATTTTCCAATACTTACTACTTAACCCAATCAACTCATACAAATCTTCCTTTAAAACAAACCACAACTTATTTTCTTCTTACCACGACATATTCTTCTTGGCTGAATGGGTGAAAAAACTAGGCACTGCATTTAGAAAATTGCTTAAATTTGAAGATCGTGGTCGGAATAAATTTGGTTTTCGCAATTCGATTTTCCCATAGACATACTAGTCCTACTTATGGTAAGTCCAACTAACAAAACTATTTAAGCTGTTTGTTGAAAATGGGAGGTAAAAAGAACAATTTCTAATTTTGTTGCATCACTTTAAAAATTCGTCGGCGGCAAAGCTTCCCATTTTTGTAAACGGCGGCAAAATTTGGAGTAGTGATTTGGTCATGAGGCGGGGTAGATTTTTGGGGAAGATGAAGTTATTTTGTGCTTTTTAAAAGTTGTGGGACTTTATTTGTAATTTTCTTTTATTTTTTGTTGTTTTTATCTTTTTTGTATTTTTGTTTATTTAAAGAGGAGGACAAATCCGTCAAAATACGTCCAATGGGAACGTGATTTACATCAAACTACAAAAGTTGGGGATGACTAATGCTAAAAAATTAGTTATTGATAGATTTGTTATAAATTTGAAAAGTTGGAGATCAAAAGTACAAATTACCCCCTACAAATATTCAAATGTTGGTGTCGAATCAAATAAAGTAGCACATTAAAATTTATTAGAAATAAATCTCATAACTTGTTTGTCTAAGTTTAATTTACAATTTAAATTTGTCAAACTAGTTAAATATATTTTTTATTCACACATTTCATATGATTCACAACTTACTATCCACTTATTAATCATACATTTTATAAAATTCACAACTTATAAGTAATTAAAAAATAATTTCAACACTATCAAAGTACGCTTAATTTATATTTAATGTTGTTAACAAAATTAGTAAACATTGTACTTTTAATGTTATTAGTTACTATTGTGCCCCCATTCTCGCCTCTCGCCTTGCTCCACCCCCAATGGAACAGATCTGCCAGCCCTATTAGGTAATCGGGGTAGGGACATGGATCGTGGTCTCTGTTTCGAATTCTCCGAACCCATCTCAAAATTTTTATTTTTATGATTTAAAATTTAAATCATATTTTAAAATTTTAAAAAATAATATTAAAAATTAATTGATAAATTAAAGAGCAATAAATAAGAATATTTTAATCTCCATCACGTCTTTCAAAAATCTCCGACGGGGCGTGGACGGTAAAGGCCGTCTCGGTCCCACCCTGACCTGTCTCGTTGTTATTCCTAATTGTGATAAGTTTTTATATCAATAATATAAATTTTAAGATACAATTTAATGAAAAAATAGATAAACTATAATAAGAATAAACATCTAAAGTGCAAGTCGTAGGTTTCAATTGTCATAAATTTATTCCAAAGCTTTATCAATCAAAATGACTTCAACTTAGACAAAGGCTAAAAATTTCATCTTTATATTCCTCAAGCCTTCCTTCCTTGTACCATAGGGACTAGGTTTCAAAATCTACCCAAAAGCCTGAAAATAGAAATCCACAAGGTTTGTCTCATTATGTATTCACTTGCCAAAAGAATATATTTAAAACGTTCTAAACACATTATAGACATTTAAAACCACAATATATATATATATATATATATATCCATACTATAATATAAGTGTCTATAAACATTATTTTACTATTCACCCTTCAACCAACGCGACGTCGTTTTGATGTTGTGTTAGCCTTAATTTTGTCCAAATCTCACTTTTCGTGTTCTACGCTTGTTTAACCTATTAATAGTAGTTGTCTTTTTTTTTGACTTTTCTTTGTTTTTGGGGATCGCATCTTTTTATTTTTAAATTATATTTTTTGTTCCTTACACATACTTGACCTTTTTTTATTTTATATTATGTTTTGTTAGTGTTGTCTTTTCTCTTTCTCCGTCGATATTCGAAAAAAATTTTCCTTTTAGTTGTCGAGTGGCTCGATTATTTTTTTCCTTGTGATTTCGTCATTTGATTACTTTGTCGAGTCACTCAAGACGTGAGATTTTTCTATTTTTAGATTTGGTCGAGGTATTGAGTTTGTGGAGTGGCTCGATTATTTTTTCTCAAAATTGATTATACTTTTCTTAACCATGACATTTGCAAGTTGTGAACTTAATTATCTATGTGAAGTAAAAATGAATTCAAGTTCAGGTTGAAAACTTAAACATTGTGGGCTGGAAGTAACAAAGTATAAAGCGAAATTTTGTCCATTTCCTTTCAAGTTCCACCACATTTTGCGATGGCCGAATGTCCATACCATCTAACTCATAGCTTATACATAATCAATATTCACGTGTTGAAATATAATATATCCCTCTCCATTTGAAAAAGCTCGAAATCAACTGCTCCACTTTTAAAAGAAATATCTTACAAAGAAGGCTACAAATTGAAATGAAAAGTTGGAAATTTAAACTAATTTCATGAATGACAAAATTATAAATTAATTTTGTTTATTTAAAAATTACTTTCTTTTTTATTTTTTTTTGTTCGACATTTTCATTATAAAATATAAGAATGAAAAATTAAAATATATTAATATTTTTTCTATGTTTTCAACTTTGTCGAGTTGCTTGGTAAGGTGGGAAACCTAAACATATTTTATTTATCCCACTTGTCGAGTAACTTTCGGCAAAGTGGGAAATATTGGACCAAAAATTTCTTTTTTCCCCTTTCTTTATTTGTTGTATGCCAGTTTAGCAATGCATTTCTTTATTTTATTTTATGGATTTCCTTTGTCGGTCCACATCTTTTTCATTTTATAGCAAATTTACGCATGAGTTATTTTTTTTTAATATGTTATAGTAAAATATGTATTTTACTTAATTTATTATATTGATCAAATATTGTATGTTAGTATAGTTGAATTTTTTATAGTCATTGTGTTCATTTATTATATTAATTTTATTCGTTCATATTTCAA